>QJNV01000533.1:0-29419 GCA_004155935.1 Monosporascus sp. GIB2
GGGGATTCGGGCCTTGTATGTCTGGATTTCGAAGGCGATGTGAGGCTTAGGTAAAATAGTGTACGGGGGGTACCGAAGATAGCAGAAGATGGCGTGGAACTGATATACGGGAGGGGGTTCCCTGGAAACGGATAGGAGAGATGTGATAAAATCAGAGACACAGGTATCTGAAGGTATTTGGCCGCCTGGGCCTGACTCAGTGACTTCTTTCCTCGCAATGAAGATTAGTCGAATAGGAAAAGACAGGATGCCGTTTAAAATCCCATTCCGACGTTGAAGCTGCCTTGACGTTCATGGGCAACTCGTGGGTGAGACGGGGAGGCGCTGACGGGAGAAGCTGTTATCCCTGCCGTTTTCCCCCCACAAGGGTTACTGTCAACGCCACCCGAGAACACTCCAAGTGGGTAGTAGACGATAGGTAGATACAGGCACCGATAATACAACGAGTCTGATAAGGAATCAATCAGAGCGTGTAATTACGGAGCTGACATGCGTAATGACACCGTACTAGCGTGGGTAGTGTAGTGCAACGTACTTATTAGAGGCAACTCTCTGCATGAAGTCGCCGTCGTTAGGCGGTTGCTATATGGGGATGGGGGTCCCGGTGGCGGGATGGGTCTAATAAAGGACGAAACGGTGAGTAATCGGCTTCTCCATTGTTACTTATCGAAGAGGAAGAGGGAGAGGGAGAGAGAAAGACAGAGACAGAGCTATTGGTGGGGAGCGCCGCGGGGCAAGGCTGCAAAGGCACAAACAACACCAACGAAAGTACTATAAGGTCGAGCTTGGGAGAACACTTGAGGCTCACGACGGGTCCAGAGCGGACTGCTCCTATTTGCACTTGGCGAAACGGCGATGAGTTCTTTGACTTAGAGTTGCACAGTACTAGGCAAAGGATTATTGGCTCATGTTGAAGTTCTTCATATGCGGTGGGTACTTACGTACGGCATCGCTACATCTTCCTATGTATGTGCCTATGTGCGGTAAGAGGAACCGGCTTATCGTTATCGCTGTCGCTATCGCTATCTCATCGCTATCTCAGTACCCACAGTAGCACCTACATATGCAAACTAGTGCGCTGCTCTAGCTATTGTAGGTAAAGTAAACACTCCTAAGTAAGCTACGCCGTTACGGTGCCTATGGACTGGGGGTCAGTCACAAGGCATCAGCTGCTGCGACCTCTCCCCCCACCCCAGGTGCCATCTATGACTCCATGAGAGAGACAGCTCCGGATGACCGTTTGAGCTGACTATCTGGTTGGCTGACCATCATACATACAACACAGTCTTGTCAAGGCAGTGGTGGTGAGCTCTTTCCGACCACCTCCAGCTTCGGCAGGGCGATAACTCCGTTACGGCAAGACCACTTCTTCTTCTTCTTCTCCTTCTTCTTGTTTTTCCTCGTCTTTTTCTTCAGCTTCGGCAAGAGGAAAGAAAGAAGGCCGAATCCGAGTGGGACGAGGAAAACAAAGCTACCGGTAGGAGGCCCGCAAGATCCCGCCTGTGACGTTATTTGTATGTCGTTACCTTCTTATCGTCCTCCTGTTCTAAGCCAGTAGCTTGGAAACCAGAGAGAGCCAGGGCTGCTACCCGTCCTGCCATCCTACCAACCTATCATCAATACTTTTGGAATTCCCAGCTCATCCGGCGCTTACTCTTTCGAAGGGACGTACCTACGCTGATGAGCTATAATAGTATATCTATCTACCTACAGGTACCTAGCTAGATGCTTAGGTACATTGGCGCTTGCCTTCCATCTCATGGCCCCATCCTTCTGTCGTCTGTCTAAATATTGAATCTAGAGACTTACCCAGCAATTACTGAGTCTCCTGTTATCGCTTTTTCCAACCTTATCAGTCATCCTCTCTTTCCATAACATGCTCAACTATACATCGTAGCAGTGTCGACTCCGGTCTCTATCGCCCGCCCCTTCGAACCCCAAGCCTCATTTCCCGCTCCCTATAGCCGGAAGGGAACCTCATCACCGACAAACACGACCTTTTGAATTCTCCCGCCGAGACGCACACCTACGCACGTGCACGGTCCATCCGAGCTGTCCGAGGCCCTCTTCAGCTTATCGCTCTTCACCATGGACACCACGGTCGATCTTGGTCGCCGCCTGGTGCAGATGTTCTGGGATCCGGAACCCACAAATGATGTAGTCCGGGACCAGCCAGTCTGGTGTCTCGGGTCCTGTTATAGACTCAATAACAACCCCAGCACGAAACCGGAACCGTCTCCCGGCCCCGAAGCATCGTCCAAAGAACCCGTAGTACCTCGCGCTACAAATCTTCCGGAAACCCCTCCCGAATCGACGTCAAGCAGCCTAGATTCGTCGCTAGCCTACGAGGAGGCGCCCCTAGATGGGGGTTGGCCGCCGGCATTCCTCGACGACTTCGAGTCCAGAATATGGATGACGTACCGATCCGAATTCGAACCTATAGCCAAATCTCAAGATCCCAAAGCCGTATCCGCCTTGTCTTTCTCAATGCGGCTAAAGAGCCAACTCTCCGAGCAGAACGGCTTTTCGTCAGACAGCGGCTGGGGATGCATGATAAGATCTGGCCAGAGTCTCTTGGCAAATGCCATGGTGTCTCAGCGCCTTGGTCGAGGTGCGGCTCGACACCATAACCATCTATGAAGTCGCTAACGGGAGCTTTTAGGGTGGAGGCGGGGTGCACAGGTCCGGGAAGAGAAGGAAATTCTCTCCTTATTCGCCGACGACCCGAGAGCGCCATACTCCATACATAACTTTGTACGCCACGGCGCTACAGCTTGTGGAAAGTATCCTGGCGAATGGTTTGGGCCCTCGGCGACAGCGAGGTGCATTCAGTGCGTATTTCCCGTATCTCCTTTCGAGCATGCGGCGTCATGCTCGCTCAGGCCTCAAATTGATACATGTTGATCCAGGGCCCTCACGAATGCCAACGAACCGAGCCTCCGCGTCTATTCTACAGGGGATGGACCAGACGTATACGAGGATAACTTTATGAAGATCGCCAGGCCTGACGGGACGACCTTCCATCCGACCCTCGTTCTAGTAGGCACGAGGCTTGGTATAGATAAGATCACACCGGTATATTGGGAAGCTCTTGTGGCATCATTGCAAATGCCGCAATCCATTGGTATTGCAGGGTGAGTATGGAGATATGGCACGGCTTCCTGGAGCATTTTATCTAACTGGAGACGCCAGGGGCCGGCCATCATCATCACATTACTTCATCGGCGTCCAGGGATTCTATTTCTTCTACCTGGATCCCCACTGCACCAGGCCAGCCTTGCCATATCACGAGAACACCGGCGAGTATTCTCAAGAGGAGATTGATACGTGCCACACACGGAAGCTACGCCGGATACACATCAGAGAGATGGATCCGAGCATGCTCATCGGCTTCCTTATCCGAGACGAGGAGGACTGGAAAGATTGGAGGCGGGGCGTGAAGCACGTACAGGGCAAGGCGATCATCCACGTGTCTGACCATGATCCCGTCGCTCAGCTTAGCGAACATGGTGGCGCCATCGACCAAGTCGAACCCCTGAGTGATGATGACGACGAAGACAAAATTACTGTTTCGGACGAGTAGTATGCGGGTGAATAATGAATCTCGCGCAACATGGGAATACTACTTCGGGAGGCGGGTATAGGCTGGCGTTACTGTTGCGTTAACGGATCCTATGATGCGCCGGCGATGTTATAGGTATAGTAGGAACTTACTGCTTGCTGGATATTTACCTTTCCGACGTACAATTTAAACTCGTAATCAGGTATGCTGGCATCATGCTTCACAGGGCGATATCTTGTCCGCCGTGAGCGAATTGCATCCTCTGGCGTCAGCCAGGTCAGGCCGGCGGCGAAGTTCGGCCACACTGTCGAGATCATCGCATTTGTTAAGCGGCCTGACAAGACCCGCTCCGGCGTGCAAAACGTCTTTCCGCGCCACAATTCTTAGAAGGTGATCATCAGTTCATCGCTTCTTCTTCTTGCCAGACTTGGTCGCAGTTGTGGTTGTCTTCAGTGCCGCATGTCCACTCTCGTCTATATGTTTGAAAAGCTTCGTCCTCGATTCGAACGCGGCATTGCACCGGGCACATGTCTACCGCAGCCCATTCAGAAACTCAAACCTTGCGGGTGAGGAGGGAGCATTAACAGGTAGCAAGCGGTTACTTACGTTAGCTCCTGACTGATCGGAGGCAGCTTGACGGGCTGCCTTCTTCTCCCTCTTAGCTTTCGCCTTGCCCACCTTTTTCTGGGGTGGTTCGTTCTCAATCGAGACGTCTTCGACTCGCGCGGCTAGATCGTCGGCCACCTCTTCGCCATCACCCAGCACTGGGTCAGTCCTCGTCCGTTTATCCTGGGCAAGACGCGTTTCTACGGCGTCTCTAGATGCGTATTCGTCGTCTTCACTCTCGTTCTCCGAGTCGACAATGGTGACCCTCGAGCTAGCCGCCTCGGTAGTGTCTGTCCTCGATGCTGTTTCTAAGCGGCCCGTGCCATCTGTGAGAGGAGTTCCGGCCCTGTCGTGCTCGGCATCCGCTTCGCTCTCCACACCATCCTCTTCCACCTCTGGCATCAGCGGCTCGGCAGGCGTGTGAAGTCCCGAGGACTCGCGGCCCAGCTCAAGGTTCGCGTTCTCCTTCTTCATCTGCCTCTGTAGCTGCTGGACCGCCTTGAGGTGTTTCTTGCTCTTCTCGTGGGCCTCGTACTGCTTCTCGCTCTTGAATGTCTTGTTGCACACGACGCACTCGATGTGCTCGACCTCGGACTCCTCCTCACTTTCGGTGAACTCGCCTAGGTGCGCGTCATCGCCCTTGGACTGCGCCCATTCGGGGACGGCGAACGCGTCGTTCTTCACCTTCTCCTGGTGTGCGGCCCTGGAGCGGGCGGCCTGTGCGGCGGCCGAATCCCGCAGGATCTTCTGCCTCTCGGCCTCGGACTGCGTGTTGGGAACGTAGCGCGGGTCTCGCTTGCGGACGAAGATTACCAGCGACCGCACGGCATCGTTGAACTCGCGAATGGCATCCTCGCGGAACTTCTTGTTCTCTCTCTCCATCAACCGGCGCACGCGCCGATCCGGCGCGTCCGACAGCCGCCATTTGTCCTTCCAAGAGAAGCCCAGCCTCGTCGAGAACCCCTGCCACCTACTGTAGAAGGTCTTTGCGACCTCGTCTCCGTCCTGAGACGATCCAAAGGACGGGTAGTCAACGGGAGCCAGCCCTTCCCATTCGGCAGCCGCGTTCTCCCCCTCGGCCAGCCTGTCAAAGGTTGCTCTCAGGATGGCGAAGAAGCTGTTGGGCGAGTCATCAAGAGGTACGGCCTTGTTGAAGCGTCCTATTAGGGTGTATATCTCGTCGGCAGTCATCAGACGGACATCGTGGTATTGGGGGGTGGCGCCGTTCTCCGCGGGGTCTTCGCCGCGCAAGATGGCATCGCGGTGAGAGTCGTACCATGCTCGCTCCTGAGGGTCGGAAAGAACCTCGTAGGCGGCCTGAACCTCTGCGAACCTCTGTGTGGCCCTTTCCACGTCGCCAAAGTTCCTATCAGGGTGTAATTCTAACGCCTTCTTCCTGTAGGCCTTTTTGATCCTGAGGAGAGCATATTATGTTAGGAAGATCATGTTCGAGCGACGCCGAGCCAGGGAGACTGGCTGCATAACACGTACTCGTCGTCGCCGGCTTGGTGGTCGACTCCCAATAATTCGTAGTAGTCTGTTTTCGTGCGTGTGTCGTCGGCTGCCGCAGAGCCTCTGGTGGACGACTGCTCGGCGCCCATCCTGTCAGTTTCCTGCTATGCAAAAGCAAATACGCAACCCAGAATTCCGAGTAGAAACCCGAGCAGCTTTGGTTTAGCTCAATATTTCCAGGCACAAAAACCCTTTATCAATTACGAATAAGAATAACTTAGTCCGACTGCAGCAGAAAAAACCTGGTGCTTTATTTAACCCCGCGGTGTTCAGTGGGGTGGTGGGGGGGCTATTCTTATACCGGGGCTATTTTATTATATATATGCAAGCCTGTTCCCTCTGCCTCTTCCCACTTCACTTCAAACGTTTTAACAGCCATTGCTTAACGGTTATTGTATAATACTCTTTGACTGAGGAAAACCCGTAGAAGTACTGATAGGCTGCTTGTATGTCCCAGTGAGTGAGGGCAGCGCATACAACTCCCGGAAAGGGGGCGAATATGGGAGACAAGAAAAGGGGGAGATCGATGATTAGGGGCCGCGAATTCTGCTTTCGCGCGGTTGGGACTATTGTAAGCGACAGAAAATCCCCAGTCCACCTACGGTAGGGCTTAGTGACGCCGAGCGTGAGCCCGGGAGCCTCGGTGTCAGGCACCGGTGGTATCTTGTACCCTCGCTGGATACGCGTAGCGGCCTTGTTGGTATGCTCCCGGTTGGCAATGTCTTGCCGAGAAAGTTGGACAGGCCCAAAACCACACGTCGGCCCCTTAAACGCTGAAATTCTTCATTCCTACCATTACATGATCAGCCGAGATGGCGCACTGTACTGGGCTCCTCTGAGCCCTTCCGGCGCAACTTCAGAGTAGCCATTGCTCCGTATTCCTGGCTACTTCATCTGAAAGGCTTATCCGCGAGACGGAAGCACAGCCATAGAGAACACCAAATGGGGCTGAAGAATGGAATGTCCAGATTAACAGCATTTAAGATACGCATATATGGCAGCCTATAGAGAACCAAAGACCTATGGCACCTCGGGACGCTGTAGTGATATTGATTATGAGGAATCCGAAGATGTACGACGAGTCCATGGCATACGAAATACTCCTGTTAGGTTACCACCAAGAGGGTCTTCGACGAGGTTCTATTCAATATATCACCTAGCGAGGCGGGCCCCAGTCCGCAAACCAGCAACTTGCCCTGAGAGCGCCAGCTTTCGAAATTAGGTCTAAGAGGGCTCTAAAGTATCGAGGCAGTCAGCACAGTGGTAAAGTCGGATCGCGGCCTATATCAGCCTAATCTAGTGCCTTTCGCCTCCCCCCTTTCTCGCATGCTATATACGGATCTCGGATATATACTCACGGCCAAAAGCGATAAGTTACATTTGCCTAGCTTCCATTCGATACAGTCTCGGCAGCCTGTAGCGCCCTTGCAAATACGGACCTGAGACCATCTTCCAAACCCACGCTGATTCGCAGCAAGCTCGGGTCAACACCGAAGCTCGCGGCCCAATCCAGCTCCTGGTAATGAGCTAGAATCACGTAGGGCGACGTCAACGTGAAGTTCGTCCCCAGACTAGGTCCCTTGGCCGTCTCGAGGGCGTCGTAGAAAGCCATCGCGTGGGCCTTGCTTTTCAGCGTGCACGATAGGAGTCCGCCGTAGCCTCCATCCGGTGTCCGGCACATCTCGTAGTTGGACCTCGTCTCGTTGTATTTAGGGTAGTAGATCTTGGTTACAAGCGGGTGCGCCATGAGTACCTCGCAGATGGCCTCGGCATTGGCATTGACCCTGTCAATCCTCGTCTTGAAGTCGCGGCTGTTCCTCTCCATGAAAATTACGTCTTCGGCCCAATACGTGTCCTCGAAGACCTCGGGCATCGTGGACTTCAACGATCCGTAGTATCGGCCGTTGGGGTTCAGAACCATACTTCCGCCCATGACATTGGACTCCCCGGAGAAGATCTTGGTAAGGCTACTGACCACCACATCGGCATAAGGCAGAACATTGACGTTGACAAATGTACCCACTGTCTCGTCTACGACTACGACAAAGTCGTACGCATCGGCCAGCTGCCGAATGCGTACCAGGTCCGGACACGTCAGCAGTGGGTTTCCGGGAAACTCGCAGAAGAGGCCGAGAAACTTCTCCCCGTTTTGAAGACGAGCTTCGAAATCATCAAGTTCTGCGGGGGACCCGTGGCCATAGAAGACGGCCCCAGGTCCAAACTTCTGCAGGATCTTGAGGGTGTCGACGTAGGGAAATCCGAATTCAACGCTCTTCCTCGGCTCCCTTGCATGGAGTAGAAGCTGATGGGCGGTGAAAATGGCGTTCATGCCACATGGGAATAAGTAAATATCGTCCTCTTTTAAGTTGGTCATCCCCCGTGCATTGGAATCCATCGTGGGCAGCGCTGCGCTCAGGTCGACGTCGGTGGTAAGTACGCCGGCGATACGGCGCCTAATAGCCGATTTTGCATTTTGAACAAGAGATAGATCAAGGTTTCTCCCGTATCGCTCTTCCAAAAACCTCGAACTCTCCAGAGCCTCAGCTACCTTCTCTGCGTCTCCGCTGGTACTGGGCACGACATCCGACGCCGCACCCTGAGCTGTCCTGTGCATCCCGTTCGTGAGACCATCCATGGACGAAGGACGCTGGTACCTCTTAGGACCACGAAATGGCTTCTGTTGCGACGGACGAGGCGATGATGCTGATCTTTCCGGGACCAACAGGCCTTCCTTGAACAAGCCATGGCAAAACTCTGCTCGTCGGCTGGAAACGCCGTCGCCAGAGTGCTGCCAGTATTGCTTTGCGATCGGGTAAGCGTCCTGCTTGAGGATGACAGCGGAAACAGCTGGCATGATGGACCGCAGAACTTCAGGGGCATTTTCGGTAGGGTCTAGAACCAGGGTTACGACATTGAGGTCAGCCTGTGCCGCTTCTGGTGCTTTCTCCCTGACGAATTCCAGACAGCGGTGAGCTATCTTTTTCGTCGGGAACAGCATGGCGCTTTGTCCTGGCTGGCCATATTTGGCTGCAATGTCATGCGCGAAGGCCTGAATGCTCTTGTGAATAAAAAATCGAGGGTAGCCGGTGGTCATGCGACCAACAACCCAGTTCTCGCCCTCTTCATACCCCACGTTGGCACGCCATGTAGGCAATGACACGCTAACAGCCTTTTAACTCTCCTTGGTCAGCATGATCATGAACGCTCTATAGCAAGGAGGAAGCTAGCAGACTGAGGAGCGGCTGTGACTCACGTGGGCAGTATTCGGCGGTACCGACTCCCCCAAGTCGATAGACGACATCTTGTCTTGTATTGATAGTCACGTTTATTATTGGTAACTACGAAGGTTATTTCATGACTACATGCTGGTATAGCCTCATCCAGTGTCTAGCCGGCTCAATGATTTCTCGTTATCCTTTCCCCAACCGGGGGTCGGACCAATAGGGAAGACCGGGTAATGCAAGCGTCGCAAACAAGTCAACGCCGCGATCGGAGGCAGGATTTTAGGGCGCCGATCTCTCGGGCATTAAAACTGACTACCTACTCATATGCTAGGCCACGACTATGAAATCAACCACCGGCAATCATGTGGCAATAGTAATATAACCAACACGTCTGAGATAGGCAGCTATGGAAAACCAGATAAATCCATTTACTGGAGATTTATAAGCCGTCGGCCTGCGTGTTGGACAGACTGAATAGTCGACCAGCTTCTGTTCAGGGGTAATATGTCTTGTGCACGGCCTGCTATTCCATGAACCTTTAGCAGCACATCCACATACCCATCCTTCTCGTTGACATATTGCCGGTGATCGCCCGTGGCCAGCATAGTACTATGCAACCTGGGCATCGTAGCTGGACACGTCGCATAATTAAAGGGGACAAGTTAAAGTTCGAAATTGGGGTATCTCAGAATAATATCAGTAAACCCGCCGAGCAAGAAGTCAACAAAGCCTCCAGAATCCTATCACCCGCGCCTCGTATAACTACCGGTTCCCGCTTTGGGCTACCATCGAACAGCCACGCACCAAGCATCACATTATACAACAAGGCTTCTCCACGTAGTCTGGGCCGAAGATCTCCCTGTTCCGCTCCAGCTCGTTTGCTCGGACCTTCTCCTTAACTTCGTGGGGAAAGTATTTCCTCAGGAATGCCGCTCTGTCGCTGTCAAAATGGTCTAGGCCAGCCTCCATGACGACGTCCGCCCGACACAGCGGGCAGTACCTCTCCCCCTTCCTCGCCATCTTGACCAGGCACCGGCTGCAGAACACATGCTGGCAGTCAAGTCTCAGTGGCCAGTATGCGACGGCGAAACAGACCGGGCACAGATAGTCGTCCAGCTGTGGCACAACCGAGACTAGCTCACTTGACATCTGGGCACATATATCCTTGGCGATGCTTCCGGCAAGTAACCGATCGGAATGCACGACGATCGGGAACGTCTTGGCTGCACCTAGCGACGTCCTCTTATCGAATTCTGCCAACTTCGGTCAGTATATGCAAACGGAAGATGGGTTGCACGAGACGGACTCTTGAGTATCTTGGTGACTGCCTTGCTGTTGATCTCTTGGAATTTGAGGTTCTGCAGGAGCACTGCATTTATGTTCAAAAACCTACTAAACGCCTGCCGGCTCGCCTCCAGCCTGAAACCCTGCAAGATATTTCTTTGAAGGACCTGATCCTGGAACCACTTAAGTTGTTCTAGTGCCTGGCCGCCCGTCCTGGCGCCATGGTCGTTCTCGCGAGTCGAGAAGAAGACGCGTGCGTCGAGATATAACTCGAAGATTTCACGCCATTTCTCAAGATCTCGTCTCGACTTGCGCCCTTTCGACGGCGCCGTTATCTTTGTTACCTCTCGGCCGAGATTTCTGACTTCTCCCTGTAGTCTCCTCTGCTCTTCCTCCTGGAGAGAGTCGAGATTTGATACATCCGTCTGCAATATGTTGAAAAATTCACCGTCGAAGACCAATGGCACCTCCACTCGTTGAACCGAAGACGGCCTTGCCAGCTCCGCAGCACTCCCCGGGTCGGGACTCGGGAGCGGCTCAGCAGGAACACAAGAGTTTGCGGCTGTGGACGGCGGACCCGTACCCGCGTGGCCGGAATCAGGCAAACTGTCCCTGTCGGCCGGGGCCTTGGAGGCGATTTTCTCTAGGAATCGTCTTGTAGCCGGGGTTAGGTAAGCGTCAACCGCCACCCCTTCGCTCAGGTGGACAAAGACCGTCAGTCTTGGACGGAGATGCCTCGAATCCGTGGTGTCCTCGTCTAAATTGTAGCGAAAACCAAGATCCCCTGAGGGCAAGGACGATGAGTCAGAGGAGTCTTTCTGGCTGGACGCCAGCTGAGATAAGACATCTCTGTCGAGGCCGAGCTCGTTGAGTTCCTTGGTGACCTTCTTTATGCATTTCTTCAGCTGGCCATAGGGAATGGCCGACTCGACCCATCTCTGGGGAAAGCCTAAAGCGGGTAGCGGTATCAATATGTGTTGAGGCGCGGCAAGTATTCAATGGGAACCTACCTTCCCTTTGTAGAGACTTCCTAAATTCCTGTGCGAATTTCATCCTCCTTCCGTTCAAGATACATGGGGGATTTGTTTTCGAGCGAGAAAAAAATGCTGTGGTGACGACGATGAGGTGACTAGACGGGGTAACTCGACTAACTAGTACGATGTGTAACTGTCACAGGTATATATACCTAGGTAACTTCCCGAAGACGCATATGTAAGTATGTTAAATTTTGCCTCGCTTAGTGAGAAATTTCGAGTGCTTGAATAGATGTCGTATACGTCCTGTTCCCTATTAAGGGGCGCGGGGTCGATCGTACGGTTATAACAGACTTAGGGCGGGATAGTCGAGGTAGAATACCGATAAGAGTGAGAAGGGCATCATGAGGAAGTATGGGGGGAAATGAAAAGGCTTCGCCTGTGCTGCTGGGTATAAACAAGGTGTGTGGTCTAGACTTGCGACGGGGGCCTAGGAATATTTTTTCCTTAGTGGGAATTTTAGAGATGCGATGGTCTTAATGAGTAAGCCTCGTTCTGGTCGCGACTACAAAGTATATAGAATAAAAATTGCGAGCTTTGCTTCTTTGCAGAAAGCGTGATCGTCGCGGCGATGAACCTTCAACCTGGAGGAAACGGAAGAAAATAGGAACATATGAGGTAATAGCCCGAATGCTGTAGCCAAAACTGTTCTGCGATTACCACATGCCCATATATCACAACCCCCGCTAAAGAAGGAAAGTGATCACACGAGCACCTGCTAGAAGTACGTACCGTTAACGAACCGGTTTCGCCCTTGTATAATCAATCTCTCGACTACCCACATCTACTCGGGGGGGGGGCCTGATCCAAGTTCAAGCCCCTGCATCTGCATGTCCACGTGCGGCCTTGTTCGGCGTACTGTCGACAGGCCATATCGTACGAAGTTCTCACCATTTGCATGAATGTATGTAAAGTGCGGGGTGAAGCTGGCGGGACCCCAGGGACTGGCAACATACAAGACTGGTCTGAACATGTAGTTAGTTGCATATTCGTTTATCCCTGTATCTATACGTTACAACTACCTAGGTACTAGGTACCTATGAGGTAGCGATTCAGCCCCTAATATCTTCCAGGGTTATAATCTTTCACCTAAACTCGTAGTCGGAGTACCGTCATACTACGTATGTCTGAATGTCGTGTATGAAACGCTCCGGCCTGATTAGTTGTCCAGCCGCGATGGCTTCACTTGTCTTACGCTCCTAGCCTGGGCAGCTTTATCTTGAACTGACATCCACTGTATCGCAACGAGTGAGCCATCTCTAGAGAAACCGTTTTCACCCGCTCTCTATACTTCCATTAGTCTTAAAGCCCCGACTTTCAGCTACTCGGCCGGAATCATCTCGAGATAGCGATGAGACTTGAGAACGTCATCCTGCCGTCGAGAAGGTCAACAGTAGCTTGGGACATCACAGTTGAAGATGGGCTCGTTCGCACGATCCAAGCATCGCAGCCGGCAGCCGACCACATCAAGAGTAATAATGCACCAAGCCTTTTGCTGCCGGCCCTGTGTCATCCCCACGTCCACCTGGACAAGCCTTATATCTTGACTGGTAACCATGCTCCATGCTCGCCGGTGCAGCCTCGTTATTCTGACCTAGCGCCGCGGACGGGCTCTTTTGGGGGAGGCATCGGCCAATACCTCCAAGGCCAAAGAGCGCTACACAGAAAGAACTTGTACCTCCGAGGATCCCAACTGCTTGCCACTAGCTACGGCCAGGGTGTCTCTTCGCTCCGCGCTTTCGTCGAGCTGGGCCATGTCACTGGGAATCTGCTGTTGGTTATGGCCATGCGCCTGGAAAAGGACTTCTCCCATCTCATGCACGTCCAAGATTTGTGCCTTTGCCCAGGATCCTTTATTCTCCACGGCCTATGGAGAAACTAACCGGCCTATAATTTACAGCAGCTCTGAAGATTATGCCCACTCCGTCGATGTTCTTGGCACTACCCCCTATGTTGAACAATCTACAGAAGCTTCGCAACAGAACATTGAATGGGCCGCAACTACGGCTTTAGAGTATGATCTTCGTCTAGCTTTCCACTTGGATTATAACCTTACTTCCGCTTCTGTCTCTAGACCGTTGGCCTATTCGGTCTTAGAGCTCCTGCAGAAGTGCAAATTGACCGATGTAGCGAACAAGTCGAAAACTATCGTGTTGGGCCACCGTACACAGCTCAGCGTCCTGTCTGATTCCGACTTTAAGAGGCTTGCCGAATCTATCAAATCGAGCAAACTCCCTATTCATTTTGTTGGCTTGCCGACTAGTGACCTTTTCATGATGGGCCGCCCCAATGGCGACGTATCACATAGCCAGCCAAGGGGCACTCTGCAGGTCCTCTCCGTGATCAAAGATCTCGGCCTATCTGCTTGTATCTGAGTAAACAATGTCGGCAACGCCTTTACCCCGTACGGGACGGGTGACTCCTTACAGCTTGCTTCGTGGGCCGTCGGCATCTACCAGGCAGGGATCGTGGACGATGCGCACATCCTGTATGAGTGTGTTAGCGGGCGTGCAAGAGAAGCCATCGGCCTGGATTCGGATGCTGCATCGGGAGACATATTCGAAGGTGAAATTTGGCGACCGAAACTACGCGTTCAGAATCCGCCCGCTATGGAGTTACCATCAGTTGCCGGCGGCCCTCTGCTGAGAGTCGAGGCGCGGCCGAGACGTAGCCTCAGGACGCCGTATGGGACCCCCCTGAAGTAAGCTTGAGGTCTGTGGTCT
Source organism: Monosporascus sp. GIB2 (assembly GCA_004155935.1). Classification (NCBI taxonomy): domain Eukaryota; kingdom Fungi; phylum Ascomycota; class Sordariomycetes; order Xylariales; genus Monosporascus; species Monosporascus sp. GIB2. Next base: position 13,946 of record QJNV01000533.1, read on the forward strand.
ATTGAATCCAGCGGCCAAGTTCTTATGCCTCCTTGCATGCACACGGCTTGACTCTAGATCTGAGTTTTTTAGTTACAGGAGCAACCCCCGAGAATGATACCTATTGAGGGAGTGTTTGGCAAGCGCTGCCCAGAACATCGTCCAGCGATATTGAGTGTTGATGAAGCTGGCTGAGTAAGGTGAATGCTCAAGGCATCTGGCTTTCAGTACCCATACTGGCTGTCTAACGAGTCTATCGTACTAACCTAACCGGCTTCACTTGCTTTCTGGTGCGAGGATGATGAATCTGGGCAGCGAACTTGTTGCTCACGTCCTATAAGCACGGTACGAGGGTCGCTCGTCGTGCTGGGGGGATATGACCTACGTCGGAAGACGCTGATCGCAGGCAGAAAAGGGCTATGGGGTGTCTGGGTGGGCACTGGATATAGATTCGTGACCCGTGTTCAAGAGCTACGTTCATCTACAGCCTTAACTTGTCGGTCGCTCATAGAGATGGCATATCCTTCTTGCTTTCGCCGAGGCGGAAACTTTGCGGAACGTCGTAATATGTGAAGGCATGCATAGTGAGGCGCGCACAAACCAAATATAAGACTAAATGGTTCATAGTGACTCATGGGAATTCTCGGCACGGTGCCTGATCATACGGTAATGGTGACTCCACCGGCAGCACATTCGAATAAGTATACCCGAATGGCTGGTGCTTTCGCATTTCCTACTGAGACTTTTTCTTCTTTGCGGAAACCTGTCCGATGCAGTAGCATTACAACATATTCGTTTCCCACCAAATACGTCATACCCGATTCTGGGCCTCTGGGACCTCCCCCTTTTTCCCCCCCGCGCGGGGCGATATCGCGATAATAAAGGGGAAATGCCTCCCGGCCCCGGGGGAACCCATACCCCGTGGACATACATATAGCCCGGGGACCCTCCTAGTTCGAACTATACCTCTAACGACAAGACAAGATGCTGCTGTAGAACGAGGTTCGAAACGAGGAATGTAATGTAGCGGCGCAAGCGACGATGGGACGGGAAAATAATGTGCGCCGCTGGACACAGGCTGCTAGAAGAACAGCCCCAGCAGAGGCCAACCGGAAGTCGCCTGATGGTTCCGTTGCGGCGCGTTCCAGTCGGTGCTCTACGGCCTCCCGAAGGTTGCTGCAGACTGGGAATACGAGACACAGCAAGCAGCCCTGCTCTCGAGCGAACAGAGGCGTTAATTACTTATCTGCCCACATAGCCAATATGGCTGGCTCCTCGAGCTCGCACGATACTCGAACGGTGACGGACCGGCCGTATCTACTTTAAAATACAACATCATGATCCCTTGTGACTAAGACAAGCACGAGATAAAGCGGGCGATCAAGGCCAGGAGGAGGAAGACAAGGGGTCAAAAACCGAGGAGCCGCGATTTAACCGGAGGCCCAGCACGCAACGTATGATGGACAACGACAACGCTTGGACGTAGCACTGCGGCTGGGACAAAAACATAAGGGCGGGTCCTCTGAAGGCTGGTCGCGTTTATAGTCATGCTGTATTTAATATACATCCCATTTACACCGATGCTCGCGTTCCCACGCTATTCTGGTTGCCTACACTTTCCCCTGGGGTAGTAGGTAACCATGACACAAGATTAAAAGTGGATGGCCTTGGAATAAGTGGCCATGGCCGCCTCCTTGAAAGCCTCGGCCAGCGTCGGGTGGGCGTGGCACGTCCGCGCGATATCCTCCGTCGACGCGCCGTATTCCAGGGCCAGCGAGGCCTCGGCAATCATCTCGCCGGCGTTGGGGCCGATGATGTGGCAGCCCAGCAGCCTGTCCGTCTCGGGATCCGCCAGCATCTTGACCATACCGTCGGTGTCCAGGTTGGTCTTCGCCCGGGAGTTGGCGCTGAAGGGGAAGGTTCCGATCTTGTAGGGGATGTTGTCCTTCTTGAGGTCCTGCTCGTTCTGGCCGACCCAGGCGACTTCGGGGTGTGTGTACATGACGGAGGGGATGACGCCGTAGTTGACGTGGCCATAACCCTTCTTGATGAACTCGACGGCGGCCACGGCCTCCTCCTCGGCCTTGTGGGCCAGCATGGGGCCGAAGGTGACGTCGCCGATGCAGCGGATGTGCGAGGCCTTGGTGCGGTATTCCGAGTCGATGACGACACGGCCACGCTCGTCAACCTCGAGACCAATGTTCTCGAGACCGAGGCCGGCAGTGTATGGTCGGCGGCCAATGGCGACGAGGACGACGTCCGCTTCGAGCTATCGACGTACGGAGATTAGCCCGGAAGCTCAAGGAACATGGTAGCGCGGGCTCATCCGACGTGAGCACGACCGTCATGACTTACCGTTTCGGCCTTGCCTCCCTTCGCAGCGTCCACGTCAAGCTTGACCTTCTCGCCCGACGCGTCGCCACTGACGACCTTGGTGCCGAGCTTGAAGTCGATGCCCTGCTTCTTCAGCAGCTTCTGGGCCTGCTTGGCGATCTCGGTATCCATACCCGGACCACCAATCTGGTTGAGGAACTCGACGACGGTGACCCGGGAACCCAGTCGCGACCAGACGGAGCCCATCTCGAGGCCGATGATACCGCCGCCGATGACGATCATCTTCTCGGGGACCTTGTCGAGGGAAAGGGCGCCGGTGCTGGTGATGACGCGCTTCTCGTCGATTTCGAGCCCGGGGAAGGGGGTGGCCTCGCTACCGGTAGCGATGAGGATGTTCTTGCCGACAACGCTCGTCTCGCCACCGTCGATCAGCTTGACGCGGACCTCGTGTTCGCTGGCGAATGAACCAGTACCCTTGATGTATTCGACGCCGTTTTTCTTGAAGAGGAACTCGATACCCTTTGTGAGACCAGTGACGGACGTGTCCTTCGCCTTCATCATGGCCTGCAGGTTGAGCTTGACGTCGCCGACTTCGATACCCCTGTTCTTGGAGTCGTGCAAGATCTGGTGGTATAGGTGCGAGTTGTTGAGAAGCGACTTGGAAGGGATACAGCCGACGTTGAGACAGGTGCCTCCGAGAGCGCCGCGCTTCTCGATACACGCAACCTGGCAATATCAGTAGCCGCTGGTCAGCCATCATCCTCTTCTCGCGCGCGATTCCCCGATGCGATTCTCGTCCCATCGCATCCCATTATGACTAACGGATGGTTGATTGATTGTATGTACCTTTAAGCCTTCTTGGCCGGCCTTGATGGCTGCGACGTATCCGGCGACACCGCCTCCAATAATGACGAGATCCTTCTCCTCTGCGGCCAAGCTAGTCAGCGGCGTGGTCCACGATGGTCAATCCAAGATAGTGCTGACAGACCAGATTGCGTGGCATATCCTCTCCTCCATCGGGATACGGGAGAGGCGACTGAGGGCAAACTAGCGTATGCGATTCCCAGGTCAGCATTGCACATGCGGATGCGCATAGAGACGATGCGAGCTATTTACGGGAGTATTGTGGACGGGTAAAACCTACGAGGATCGGGAGCGGAAGGCAGATCGGACAGTAGTCCTCGGTATTAATCGGCTCGCCAACATGATGCCGGCAATTGGAAAATAAGGCGAAAGAGGGAAGTGTTTCGAAGATTCTCACACAAGGGGCGAGGAGGAAATGCTACCTTTCCTCCTTTTTATGTTCTTTTTTGTTGAGGTTGTCGTCACAGTCAAAAAAGGCGACAGGGTGACGGTCAGGGAATTAAGTAGCTAATCAATTGGTTCAGCACCCTATGCAGGTTAGTCTGTTATGCACTTTATCTATCTATTTATTTATTTAGTTATTTATTTATTCTTTTTTTTTAATTGACCACTCTCTGCTGCTTGGAGGGGCATTCCCGGGCCTCCCCAACCAGTGAGCCACCGACTCCTTTGGCTCGGTGCCCGCTATGTACAGTAATGTTTCTACTGTAGCATTCTGCTGTGCTCATTCCGGCTTAGTCTCTCACAATTAGCTTCTGATTTGTTATCTCGTCGGGGAATACTTCAGAAGGCGATGCGAGCTCCGTTGATGTAATCAACGGCGGCTCATTTTCGCCCTTCACTCCCGTTGTTCCGAGAATAACCGGGTCGTCGCCAGTGACGATGCGAGGCGGAGACGCCAGCTGCAGAGGTGGCAATAAACCTCAGGAAACACATGGGAAACACATGTAGCAACCTCGACCTTCTATCCCAGGTGCAGGAATATTCCCCAGAAAATGTGCGTAGATTACGTGGTACCATGGCAATGTACCTACTACTACTGTTATAAAAACCGAGTTAGGTTGACCCGGAGCCGGATCACCTAACCGGGTCCTCGGCCAGCATACCGTCTAGGATGCCGTCCACCTCGTCGCAGCGCTTCTGGAGGAGCCTCTTCTCCTTCTTGTCCTTCAGCAGGTCCGTCTGGCGCATCCTCTTCCTCACGAAGTACTGGATGCCGCGGCCCAGATCCCGGTCCACGCCGGCCAGCACGTCTCTCAGCCCGTCCCGCCTGGCCTCCTGGAGCACCGTGAGGAACATGACCTCGACGAACATGTGCGTCTTCTCCTGCAGCGCCATCAGGTTGCGGTACTTTATGAGGTCCGCCAGCCTCAGCGACTGGCTGGCCGCCAGGGAGCCGTACATCCGCGCCGCGTTGTACAGCCACCGCATGTCGTAGTCCTCCGCCTCGTCCGCCTCGTATTCGATTTGGTCTCCTGTCTCGATCTCCTCTCCCATCCGCGCAAACCGAACCGTCAGGCTCCTCCTGAACTGGAAAGAGAGCTCCTTGAGGCCACAGAAGCGACTCGCTACCAACGTGTAGAAATGGTTGTATGCCTGCTGTCGCTCTGCGCTGCGGACGATGACTTCAGGGATCTCCTTTCTCTGGTGCTTATTCAACCTCAGATTGCGAATGAGAAGGTCGGCATTCTCGTAATCCGTAGCAGCATGTAGCGCAACAAATATTCTCTGTCGCACCTCCGTGTTGAAACCCTGCTGCTTGGCCAGCTCCCACAGATCCGGAACGCCCAGGTCGTCGTCGTCATCCAAGTCGTCCATAAGATCATCCTGCATCGCATCCGGCCCCTGCTTCTTCGGACTACCCTTGCCATCTTCCGCTGTATCGGCCTGCTTGCCAGCCCAGCTGGCTCCCACAAGCCACCACTTGCCCTCTTTGTCGGCGCCCTGGATGTCTTTGAGGCCTATCCGGAGAGGCTGCGTCTCCCGGGAACCTTCCAAGGTGCCGATTCTTTTCCTGATCTGCGTGCGCTGGTCGGCGAGGTCCTTGTTACGCGCGAACGCCTTGGTCTTGTTGCTTTGCAATTTCTTCATCTCGTCGATCATGAAAATTGTCCTGACCGAGGTGCCTTTCATGTTCGCTGGCTTGATGCGGCTGACGATATCTTGTAGCGCATGTGCATCTTCACGCCGTAGGGAAGGCCCGCAAAGCTGGATGATCTTTAGTAATAGCTCCGTGTCCAGCTCCGACAAGTGCTCGAGGAAGAGCCTGACGAAGTCGAAGATCAGGTTGCAGCCGACCACCTGCAAGTTGTAGAGCTCGGCTAGGAGGGTGATGAGGTGCTTCGACGCGGAATCTGACTGCTCGCCAGACGCAGCCTCGTAGTGCTTGTTAAAGGCCTCGACCATCTGCTGTATGAAATAGGCGCTAGATGCCGTGCCTGCCGATCGATGGATGGCCGCCACGAAACCGGCGATCATGGTGAAAAAGGAGTCCGGGCGCTTCTCAGGGGAGCAGACCAGCGCTAGGACAGTCTCGACGAGGGTGGACGTGACTGTCTGTCTTGGGTTGTTGTCGTATAATGCTAAGAAGTCCTTGGTGATTCCGATCATGTTGTCGTTAGTTAAACGGTTGATCAGACCCTGAACACGCCTTCGTAGCTGTGCCTCGACTTCGTTACTTGGCTGTGACTGTTTACGGAGCGACGGTGGGACGTATTTCGCCACATTCGTTGTTGGCGCGACGTAAGGGTTCTCCCGCTGTGGCCTCACGGGTTCTGGTTCTTCATTCTCGGAGAAGCCTTCGAAGCCGTCCTCATCCTCATCTCCGCGCCCGCTCCCATCATCGTCGCCATCATCCTCTTCCCGCTCCTCCTTTCCCCCTTCGCCTACCCCATCTTCTGCACCGTCCCAGTCGTCGAAGTCAGAACCCTCGCCACTTTCCTCCGCGTCCAGACCATTGTCACTTGAACGCCGAGAAATAGCGGCGGCGGCGGCGGCGGCAGCAGCAGCCTCTGCCTTTTGACGTTTTTGAGCTAACCACTCATCGGCCTCAGCTTTCCTTTTCCGCTTCGGCGGAGACCCCTCTCCTTGATCGTCGCCATCCAGACCCTCCAGCAGATGGTCGAGGCCATCTTCAGCAAAAGATTTCGGCAGAGATCTTTTACCCCTTATGCCAAGTTTCCTTTCCAACTCGGCGATTTCGGCATCGTCCTTGGTGAGTTTCTTGTTGGTAGCCTTGGAGCTCTCTCTTGGGGGTTCGTCTTCAGCGTCCGTTTCGTCCCCAGCCTCCGAGTCCATATAAAAACCGAGCCCGTCATCTCCATCCTCGTCGTAGTCTTCTTCCTCTGTAAACTTGTCATCTGCCGTGTCCTGCCGAGAAGCGACACGTGATGTCTTGGACAAGGCCTGCTTAGGCCGCCGGGCCCTTGATTTGTCAACTCCTATTGAGCCGTCATGTGGATGCCTTGTATGAGGTTGCCGTTGCTTGGATTGTCTCTTCTGAACTCGCTGGGCCTTGCGCTGCTCCTTTCTGGAGGGTTGTCTAGATCTACCACTTCCCCTAGCGTTAAGGGAAGACGGCTCCTGCACGCTGAGTTCATTTAGCAGGGTAGAAGGCAGCGCGAGCTTCCTCTTCTGCCCCGGCGCCATAGCTTCTCTTATTGTCCTAGATTAGAGGGTGTTCCCCACTAGTATCAGAGTCTCCGGGAATTTGATGCAGGGTCGAGGTTTCAGTTATCAGTCGCCAGCCATATCGATGAAAATTCATGAGCGCCAGGGACCCTATAAATGTAGTTAGCGCTATAGCCGAAGTAGGTTGGCTAACTCCACAGCCGGATCCCCCCACTGGGAAGATCCGTCAAGTACCTACAAGTAGCATCCAAGCGCTTCTCAGCAAATTTAGCTGCGCTATCGGTAAGTACGGGTACATGGGAAAATCGATATGCATATATCCGGGGGTTCGCCAAGTACTTTGACGTCTTAGCGAGGGGTAGGGCTACCCACATGGCCCTGTTTCTTTATAACTACCCTAACTGACATGGTCGGAATCGTCACTCCCTGAGGTCTATCTAGTCTACCGTAGTAGCTATCTCATAACCTGAAGCTTGAGAGCACTTTCCTACCTACCTGGTACCTTCGGGCGAGCGTCCCTTCTTCCATCCCCATGGATCGCTTGAGCAATGACGAGGTAGGCGACGAGGACCTCCCCAAGATCCACCAGGGGCCATCAGAAGCTCGACTGACCGTTTGATTCCGTCTTGCAGTTCTTCGCAAAGCTCGTCGAGCTCTTCGACGATCGGAAAGTAAAGGACCACGGCTCCATTTCCCTGACGCAGAAAAGATGTACGGCCCCGATCCGGCGTGAATGATTCTTCCACCCTGCATCATATGTATTGGTTGGCAACGCGCATCGCCTAAACCGGAGACGAACGAGTCTGTCTGACTGACACGGACGACAAACAGTATCCTATAACCAGTCCCCCCCGGAGGCCACCAGCGACACCATATTCGCCGACCTGCACCCGCCAAGGCCCATGCCCGTCCTCATCAGGGCCACGAACAGCAAGGCGAAGGACCGGAGGAAGGAGAAGATCAAGGTGTCCACCGTCGTCGAGGCGGAGGCGCTGCCGGCCTTCTTCGAGAGGTACGCCGACGTGTGCAAGGCTGGCATGACCAAGCTCAAGCCCAGAGATCGAAGTAAGAGGAAAGGCAAAGCAAAGAAGAAGAAGACAGCAGGTACTACTGCAGGCGGCTCGTGAAGCTGAGGTTCTGTTGTTCGAACGACCAAGCTACGGATAGCCCTACGCACCCGGCCGGGGCTCGTGCTGGCTTTCGCATGCGACGGCTTGGGAATGAACTCCATATAGCCAGTGCGCGCACCTAACAGAGAGGTACAATCTCCGAGGAGACACAAACGGCGCGGATCTAGGACAGGTTGCACGTGGTCCGTATAATCGTATGGCCACTCTTCTGCCTCCGTCTGCACTCACTATGAAATACTTGGGTATAGACGCCAAACTGGAGTGGGTAGACCGGGCGCCAACGACTACCACTTGCCTGAATGCCCCATAAAGAAGACTGCGGTTGTGTTATAGTTCAGTAATAATTGCTATTCTTCAGGCTCAAACCAGACCTCCGTTGTTCGTCCTTCAGCCGTATTGCACTATCTTGACCCCAGAGTGTTACGATCTATATCTGCTTCCCAAGTCCGACCCCCTGCCCGAAGGCAACTCCCACTTTCCCCCTCCTCCATCAAGGCTAGGTTGCTATAACATCAAGACGAGTCGTCGAGGCTTTCGAGCCTCTCCCTGGCGTCCCTACAGCTGTCGCACTCGCTCTTGATCGGCTTGCGCGGGTTCCCAACGTACATGCAGAGGCTGTCCGGACATCGCGCCTCGGGGTCCTGGCTCTCGCAGCTGGCAAGCTTCTTGTGCGCCGTCCAGACCGTCTTGCACGTCGTGCACTTCTGGACGCGGAGTTCGCACATCCCGTATGATATGATAGATAGAAATAATACGACGCCGCCGTCGTCAGCAATTATCCGACGCACTACCACTGTGTATAATGCTTGCTCTCCCTTATCTAGGTAGTATGAAACGAGGAGTCGGTGTAGGTATTGCGTGCTCTCTTTTTTCTAGAGCAGAATAGTTGTGTTGTTGCAGGAAAGGACTTTTTAATTTTATTTTTCCAAGTTGAAGCGGTTTAGTACTCGAAACAGTCCCAGTGCACTGATCCCGCAGTCACGCCTACTGGATGTTGTTGTTCTGGCTTGCGGAGGTATTAACAAGATAACTCTAGGGGAAAAGTTGAGTGGATAGCCTTCGGACCTTAGGGAGAGGATAATATCATTCCGTGGCCAGGGATTCGCAGAGTTGCTCAGTTCAATCAGTCATCGTGATGTCGTGTTAAGGTGGACTCACATATCCCAAGGCTTTTTTTGAAACGGGATAGCAAACAAGCAAACAGGCGTTTAATATGACCGTTATTCATATCGTTGTCACAAGAGGTCGATGACATTTTCCTCAGCCTATAACAGCACACTATCCCCTGCCTGTACGAAGTCTGGCAGGTTGTGTATAGTTGTGCAATGGCTTTACATAAGACCGAGAGGACCATTGCGATGCACCAAACCCTCCGACATTCGCTTAGCCATCCCTTCACAATACGAGTGACACACTGGCACTCCAGATAGAGGACACACCAAACAGTCACTGGTTGTAACACGCTGGATGCCTGGACCAACCCTCGTACGCTGTGTAGCACACGCCTTTATGCATGAGAAGCATACCAAAGTCTTATGCTTCTCTCCGGCCACCGTTTCTTTCACCCGCCCAACTCCCGGCACGCAACCGGGCATTGGATCACCACCGGAACCTGCAGAGCTCTGAATGCTATTCGAGGTACAATCTAGATAGAGCATTCAAACGCCCCTTTCTCCTCAGCCGCGATCGTACGTCCACCCGGATCGTGGGAACTAACACATAAGCAGAAAGAAACTCATATTTTTCTTCATGGCACAACAAAGTCAAGCCCCCCGATTAACATCCGTTGGTCGTCAATGCATCACTTCTCTGCAGCCGCTTTCTTCTAAATGGTCTTTTATATATCGGGCTTCTGAATCAGCGATGCCGCCTTGTTCTGCGGAGGATCCTCAGAACTGATCGCTTGACAAGACGTTGGACCTCATCCGATGTGTCAGACTGTCGGAAACATACGAGACTGGGGAAGAAAGGGAGTTAGGGGAAAAGAAAATGTAGTACACAGTATGCGATAGGAGAAGACCAAGCCCGTGAATTCCGTCCGCCAGAGACCTATACTTGTTTCATTAAAGTCGAGGGATTGTCGAGGAAGTCGCTTTTTTTTAAGAGCCGAATGTCGCATGTGCTAGAAAAAGACTAAGAGGGCCGCTGGCCGAAATATGATGAGAACCTCTGTTGTTGTCCTGGCATCTCACATGATCTGATCTTGTGTCAAGCCACCGTGGGCGTCCGTCTCCATACTGTCGCCACCACCTGGTGTGAGGTACTTGACGAAGCTGAGACCAAGGGGCCGTCCTCCATACTGGTAGCCTTGAAACTTGGCAATAGCAGTCTCGGCTGTACTAGTAGTGTCGAAGCGCACAACTCCGGTCCCTCGGGATCGGCCGCTGTTCTCGTACTGAATCTCAGCCTGCTCGACCTTTCCGATCGTGGTGAATAACTCGACGAGGTCTTCATTGCTCGTGGACCATGGCAACTGCGGGGAAGCATCAGTAACCCACGATTTCTCGCCAGGGTGTAAGTAGCAGAATACTCACATTCCGGACATAGATGGTCTCAGACGGCTCTGTCCCGGCCGTAGCGTAATCAGTGAAGGGATTCGGGGCAGTTACGGCGGGACCTGCGGCGGCGGCATCATAGCCGCCGGGGCCGCCTCCACCAAATCCCCCGCGTCCCCCGAAGCCTCCTCCAAACCCACCACGACCACTAAATCCTCCACGACCAGCGAATCCTCCACCGAAGCCGCCACCGCGGCCACCAAATCCGCCGCGGCCGCCGAAACCACCGCCACCGCCGCCACCCTGATAAGCAAATCGGTCTTCTCGGACCTCAAGGGGCCGGCCTTGCCATTCGTACCCATTGAACTGCTGGATAGCGTTGCGCGTGTCGTCTGGATGCTCGAACATGACGATTCCAGATCCCTTAGGTCTGCCATCGGGGCCAAGATGCACATCGGCTCGAAGTACGGCCCCATTTCGGGCTAACGGAACCCAAGGTTAGTCTTCTGCAAGTAAGGCGTTCCATGACGAAGTAGACGAGTCTTACCGGCTTGACGGAAAAGATCCTTGAGATCCTGCCAGCCCACTGTATAAGGAAGCTGCGGAGACAGTCAATACCAAACAAATCCTACAAAGTTAGCAGTGAGGGCAGGAGGGGACAAACGTTGGACACGTATATTTGGCGGTTACCACCACCTCCCATAGCGCCGGCGCCAGCATAGCCACCTCCGCCGAATGAGCCTGGGCCAGCGGCCCCGCCCCCGCTGTAGCCTCCACGGCCCCCGGTCGCGCCGATAAAACGAGGTTCCGCCTCACGGTCCTATGTGAAGCCGTCAGTCCAAGTCCCAATTGTGTCTGGCGGCAGAGACCTCACTTCACGAACGTAGACAAGTCGTCCCATCAAGTTCTGGTTGCTGAGCGTTGCGACGGCATTCTGTGCTTGCTCCCTCGTAGCATATTCCACAATTCTGGGACGCGAATTAGTAGCTGCTCATCGTATTCCATCCACACGAGTCGACTTACCCGCATCCCTACAAAGACCCGCGAGCAAGGTCCCGACCCGTCAATCCATCAATTCCAACGAGTGCCAGAGTAGAAGAAACCAAAAGAAACCAGCCATAAACTACGTGTAGAAGCCCACCTTCGACATTCCATTGGGAAGCAGTAAAACGTCGGCGAAGAGAACTTCTCCAGCTGGGACGGGATACCGGTTAGCGATCTACATCCAACTAGTGGCCAACTTCCTAGCCAGGGGAGAGACCCACCCTGTCGCATGAAATCCTTCAGGTGGTGCCATTTGACATCGTATGAGAGATTGCCGACGTAGACACGGCGGTCTTGCTGTGAAGTCTCACGTATGGAGTTCATCATTTGCTCCCTTGCCTGGGCGCGTTCCTCGTAGGATCGCTGAGGCGGACCACCGTAACCCGAGCCTGATCCTCCCGATGGTGCTCCAGCTCCGGTCATGGGCGAGCGCGACCGTCTGTCCGGCCTACGATAGTCGTCCCGGCTGCGCGACCGGCTCCGCGGCGAATACGATCGACGACGGCCTGAACGTCCCGGACTCCTTGATCGACCGCGTCGAGGAGAGCGGGATCTCTCACGCTGCAGTCTGTCAGTATCCAGATGCAACGTCAACAGCACTAACTGCGCAAGCGTAACGATCAGGTGGCTAGCTGGGTGGGAAGAACGGGAATTACGGCGGTAATGAGAGACGAGCCCTCAACCCTTGACAATCAAAACAACCGTTGCTCAACAAGCCAGTGTTTTCAGAGCAGTGCAGTTGTACATCGTCAAAACTTGCCACCTGAGCCCGAGAACTTTTTGGAGGGTATCCTAACAAACTCCAACGCGGCAGCGGCCTCGGCGCAGAGTCAGACCGGCGCAGACAACTCCTGTGTACAGATATATGAGGGTACCCGGCCCAGTATCTCACAATGAGATCTCGCCCAGGCCACTTGGACAAGCCTAAGTCATGGACAACTCAAAAGTCTGCGCGCGGTGGAATATATACGACGCAACGGCCTTCTGTTGTCTTAACCGAAATAGTGGTACTTACTGGACGGTATGTGTCGCCGGAATCAGCTATTAAGTAGCAGCGAGTTAGAATCAGTATCCAAAACGAGCAGTCGAAGAGGGTGTGAGCGCGGTCGTGAATGGATAGTGGATTGCGTCGACGCGGCGGGCCGCAGTTGCATAAGAATAACTGAAATGGACAAGACCCAGGGCCGTTTGCAGGTTCTAAAGGGGAAAGGGTTGAGGACCGAGGTGGGGGGAATGGGTATTATATTAAATGCAGTTAAGAAATTCGGAAGTATAGACGAGTAAGGTATGCGGTAGCTGTCCTTTAGGACAAGTGAGTGGATGGTAAGACAGCTAGTGGAGTGAGGTTGAGAGAAGGCGGAAGGAGGAAAGAGCGAGAGCTGATTCGACGAATGTGAGATGTGGGAGGAAGCGGGTAATGTCGTGGGCTGTTACAACTTACAAGCCCGATGTAGGCAATGGTAGGCAAAGGCGGCAACACGTCAGAGAACCATTCGGATTATGCCTCTCAACAGGTGGATAAGAAGATGAGATTGGTGGGTAGGAAGGTGTAGGGACTAGGTAAGGTACCTAGTAGGGGAGGACCTGTCATGCGGCGGACGGGCGTGCCGGATGTGAGTGCGGAAGTCTCGCTGGTATGTGTGTGGGATGTGGGATGTGGAGGGACAGCACAGAATACGTATATGTACAGAAAGTAGTGACAGAGGTAACAAAGCTATATCTCCCCGCAGGTAGATAGATACACATATAGGTTGACCGCAGTCATCCAGGTTATGTAGGTATGCAAGGAGATATGACGGCCTATACGTCGGTCGATATGGGTATTGGATGAGGGCTGGGAGTTAGACATGTATAGAGACGGCAATGGTAACGATAAGATGAGAAAAGGCGTTGCTTGTAGAGCCGGAAATGAAGGCGGCGCCGAAGACTTACCCATGGTTGCAGATGACTCCGTCTTTGGTCGAATCGAACTGCTTCTTGAGAAATTCTCCCCCTTTTTGGGCCGGTGTGAGAAACGAAGGGTGACAATACGTAGATCAAAGAACCGTGTTATCTGTATTGGAGGGGTGAGCTTCAACGTAACGGCCAGTGAGAATAGGGGGGAGAGATTATGGGCCGATCTAGAGAGTCAACATTGCCTAGGTAGTGAGGCAGTGCTCACTGGGATGAGAGAGGATAGTGTACATAAGCCGAAAAGGCAGCGAAGGGAGCGGGCATGTAGGTGTGTACAACGTGAACTAGGCAGGCTTCGACGCGTGGGATGAGCACTGAAGCGACCTGAAGTCAATTACATCAAATGGTGGGTAGTATACCCGCCAAAGGCAGATTGGTAATAAGCTAACAGACCGAGGCAGAAGGCGGCCGGGGAAAAGTAGCGGCAGCAGCGACAGCAGTAGGCGTCGTCGCAGAATAGGTAGCTTGGAAGAGCCAGCCGTACACCATATACCTCACCAAACATCTCAACTACATACTGCCTACCTAACCTTGCCGATGAATGCTACACCCGCACACACGCGTGGGCAGACCGCGAAAAGAGTAGCCATCACAGCCGTGAAGGCATACGCCAGGAAGGCATCGATCGCATGACCGAGAGCGACATAAGGCTGGAACTAAATCCCCTCTCTTTCTACCCCTCTGTGTGGTCTGTGTCGCGTATGCGCGCTCACGCTCGCGTGTGGACAATCATCAGGTCTAGCAGGCACGGTAGGTAGCTGGGTAGGCAGGCAGGCAGGCATGTGAGTAGTATGTTATGTAGGCGCGTATGTATGTAGGTATGTCTTGCTGGTGCTGGTGCCGGTGCCGGTGCCGGTACCGCCAAGTAACCCAACGCCGTCAACGCCTGTCTGTCGCTGACTGGACTGCGCATCCATCGACTACTACCTTTTTCATGCGTTGAGGCTGCAGGTGTGAAGGGGGTCGGGGTCCGATGCATTGGTGATGTGGGTACAGCATTCTGCTCACATAGAGACGTACCTGCTTAGTTTGATTAATTGATCAAACGACTGGTTGATGGCGTCCTTGATGGAATGGAGATGTCGATAGAGGGTGATGCGGCCAACCAAACAGAATGGTATGCCGGTAAGGTAGGTAGGTAGGTAGGTACCTGACGGCAACAACCACAAAGCGACGTAAGGCAACGCGGAAATGTAAACGCGACCGAGCCAGACCACACGCGGTAGAGGTCGGGAACACAGGAGGACACTAGGGTGCCTGTGGATCGAGGCTGGAGACGGGACACGGTACCGTCGTTTGTGGTGAACAATAAAGTGCCAGGGAAAAGATGAGCTGGAGATGACCGCGTTTCAAAAGCTGACTTCGGCTTCGGCCTTTTTGCTATCGGTAGGTAGGGTCGGGGAAGGGGGAAAAAATTAATAATAGTCAGAAGCAACAGCAAGGCTGGCTGTTGGCTGCTGGCTTTTTTTATTCTTCTTCAGCCACGGACAGGTAGGTAGGTAGACCAGAATGATAAGTTGATAGGGAGATACCTAGTGGGATGAGGTAGCGTGGTAGGGCAAGATGCTAGAGGTAGACTGTATCCGGCTTGGACCGCATACGAAATGACAAACGTTGGAAGTACCTTGTCTACCTTAGCCATAGGCAAATGTACAGGAAAATGCCTTGAGAGTGAATAAAAGCCGCAAATGCCAGTAACAAATTCTGATTGGCCAGAAAGCAAGCGCTAGTGATCCACTACTGTGTCCTTTTTAATTCATGGCGTTCCTGCCGCTTTGTGCTGATGAGATCCCTGCTTCAAAGGGTTCCAGTTCCTGACTGGTCAAGCCGCTCTACCATGAGGGTTCTCATCCAACTCCCCGTGGTAGCCTTGTTCAAAATTTTCTCCATTTCACACCCACGCACATCTGTTTTCCTGACGCTGACGAGTCCCCAAACCACTGGCTTAAACCACTGGAGTGCCGAGCATAGGTAGCAAGCATATCTTCGCATAATTCTGCTAGTTTCCTCACCGATTGGACAAGGGTCCCACGTGTATCGTTAAC